>CM053787.1:432719325-432734325 GCA_028749045.1 Cupressus sempervirens | reverse complement strand
CCCACAAGCAGAAAAGAAAAACAAACGAAAGACCTGATCAAGACCTTATGCTCTAATTGCCCCATTCGCAGCATACCATGATATGGAAGATTGTGGCAACCTTGAGGAGGGAACAAGGAGATTGCTTGGAAAAGATACTTCAAGACCCAAAAGGGAAGATCCCAAATCAAAAGAAAGTGAAAATCCAAAAGAGAGCCGTTTGCCAACGAGATGGGTAGGACAAGGCACTAACGGACCAAGATCAGACATGAGGAAAGCTATATCCTGCAAGGACCTATTGGAGAGCACCGAAGCTGGTGGATTTGGATGAGTGATGCATCTGGCAAGCTGAACTAAGAAAGATAACACTTTGGTGACAGGAAATCTAGCTAAAGGATGCGTTGGAATAGCTAACCAAGATGTGCGATGTGTGCAAGATGCTGATCAAGGAGGAACTGGCACAAAAGCTGGATAGATACAATGGTGCTAAGCTAAAGAGGATGTACAAGCTGACAGACCAAGATATTTACAAGCTGAAGCTGACCAAGATAGTTACAAGCAGGGAAAAACTCAGGATGATAGGATAGCGGGATGGTTCGATGTTGTGTAAGATACGAAAGCTAAGGGTGGGGTGATAGCAAAAGATATGGATTTGGCAGGATGCATCCAATGATGATGAGAGATTTTGTGACCAAGGATAGCTAGAGGAGCAGGATGAGATGGCTAGATAGGATGGTAGATAGCTAGGATTATGATGGATATAAAGAGATGACATTGGGTTTGCATGAGTATAGCCTAGAGCTAGATACCAATGACAAGGGAGGATGGACAAGACAAGATCTCCAAGGAATATAGTGCCCCCAATCAGAAGATAACATGCAGAAGGAGGTCTTATGATGGATGTGATAGGATTGAAGCTAGGATGGAAAAAGCTGAAGGGGCTAGGGAGATGGATGATAGTTGAGATGATTGGCTGAAGCTGCATAAGATTAGTGGATGGTGTGAGATGGAAGCTGGAGGATGGAGGATAGGTGGATAGATTGGAAGATGGAGGTGGATGTCAAGAGATGACCAAAAGCATGAGGGTGATAGGCTAAGCTGGGGATGGCAAGATTACGCATGACGCTTGTTTGCCAAGTTTCCATCATGGTACTTGTCCAAGGCGCTTGAATTGCCAAGTTTTCACCAGTGGACGCTTTATTTTTTTTTTCTTTTTTGACTTTTTGACTTTGGAATTAGCTGGAATGATTTTGGCTTTCTTCAGCTATTTTGGCTTTTTTGGGATTTTTCACTGGCTGTTGGAATGTTCAATTTTGTTGCTAGCTGTTGGTACACCGAATGTGTGATTTATGCAATAGATCGGATTAGATGGGATTGATGGTAGGAGATGGTGGGATGAAAATGCTGGAAAGGAGCATGAGATGGGGATGCTTGCAAGAGCAACATTGGCACATGTTGGAACGGGTGTGAAAAGAGCATATGGGGGATAGCTAGTAGATGCGGGCATAATGGAGGATTTGTGGAAGCGTGCTTGGGGATATAGGCACCCAAGATGGAGTTAGGAGATGGGGGACATGAGTCACTAGATGGGGGATTAGCAATGGTGGATGCCATTATGCATTGGGTTTCAACTTTTTTCTTGGGGATCCACATGGTTTTGGATTTTCTTTTCATAGGCTTTTGCATTGTTTTGCATTCTTTGATTGGATTTTTCCTTTTTGGAGTATGTCTTTTAGAATAGACATATGATTGCCTAGGATGTGGATTTTTAGCTTTATGCATTTTGAAGTTGGCATTCACATTGTTGTGGTAAGCTTTGGGAAGATGGTTAGGAGAAGCTTTGTGAGATGGAGAGGATATGAAAGAGCATGTAGGGGGATGATGATGGATGATGTGCCCTGATATGTGCCTTTGTTGATCTTGCATAGAAATGGATGGAATAGGATTTTTCTGATGGTTGATAGGAGGATGGAGGATGGTAGATTTTGGGACATAGGGACCCAAAATGGATTTAGCAGATGAAGGGGGGATATGGTAGGTTGTTTTGGGTTGCAAAGATGGTGGAGGGGGGATGACATAAGATTTCTTGAAGGAGTGATGGGAGGCTAGCATGGTGGGCTTGGAGATAGGCTTGGTTTGGGGGTGTGGTATACCAACACCTTTAGATGGTGAGCCTTTGGATACATATCCAAGACCATGAAATCCTAGATTTTTTTGTGCACTAATAGGCTCTCTGATTCCTTGCTCTTGTGGTCCTAAACCTTGACCTTGATAATGCCATCGATTGAGCATTTGAACAAGCTGAGGAAACTTTTTGCTTGCAGAAAATGGTAGAAGTGATTTATTAGGTGTATTGCAATGGGGAGATACTGTTCTTAATTCTTCTGCTGAGAGAGGGCCACCGTGGATGAATGTAAGTGAACCAAGAGGGTAGATTATAGATGGTGGAATAGCTTGGATAGGTGGTAAGATGGAAGCATGGAGCGGGGGAGATGGAAGGATAGGATCTTGATGTAGCTGGTGGGATGACAAGATATCTTGTAGTGGAGGAGATATGGCTTGAGGTTTTGGAGATGGAGGAGATGGTGACTGCACTATGGATGGAAGACATGGTACGATGATATCTTCATTTATGCTTTGGGGGATGTCAACATGCTTTTGGGCAGGATCTTGATAGGATTGGTTTGGAGTGGATGGTGCGATAGGAGGTGAAGGGATGGATTCTTCAAAGGCAGCGGATGGATAGATGGGAGATTCAGTAGTGGAGATGGGTGAGTAGAAGATGGATGCATAAGGGTCATTACGAGAGATTTGGGAAATGCTTGGAGGCGATGTGGATAGGATTTGGAGGGATTTGACAGGTGGTGGGATTTTGATGCTTGCGGGAAGTGGAAGGATTTTAAGCAATTTGATGGATGGTATGGGGATGATAGCTATGGGAGATGGAGGTGATATTATAGATGGGGAAGCTTCATCACTGACTACTTCACATGGTTGGATTAGATGACATGGCTTATCGACTGTTGGAGGCAAGTTTTCTTGTATTTCCTCTAGGAGATTCCTTGGAGACTCGTGTGTCAGAGGTGGAGGTGGATTGACAGGAATAGCTAGTGTGATGGGGGTGGAAGATTGGAAGCTTGGTTGATGGGGTGATGGAGGGGAAGCTGGAATATCAAATGGCATGACTAGATAGTTTGGAATAACTCTTGGATTTTGGGGGATGCTTGGGGGAATGTTTCTAAGGCTTTCAATATACCCGTCATAGTCAACAAGATTTTCATCATCATTGGAATAGGAGGTGGCGGGAGCAAGGACAATGCGACCAAACACATCATGATAGGATTGGTACTTCATGCTTTGATGGTGAGTTTGATGGGGATGGGGTCTTGCATATGGATGAACACGGAAGCTCATGGTTGGATTTGGGTTAAGCACAGATTTTGGATTGGCTGATGAAATATTTCCTAGGGAGAGTCAAAGCTGTATGACAGACCTAAGGAGGATTGGCTAGAGATTTTTGGCTTTCTTGTGGATGGAAGATTTCAAGGGCATGCTGTCAAAAAGTGAGAGTTTTGCTTTCCTATGCGCTGGATTGGTGGAGATTGTGTCAACTTAAGGATAGACTAGTGATCCTATGGGCATGACACGAGATTGACCACTTGTGGATCCCAACCTTTAGCTCAAGGTGATGAGGGATAACAAGTGACAAAGCTAGATTACCCTAGACAAAGCTCTGTCAAAGGGATAACCTTGGTGAGGCTGGTTGATTGGTTAGATTGATTGGATAGCAAATTCTAGCAGAATGACAACAACTCTCTAAAGGCTTGGGTGTGATTTTGGATTGGGTTGCTAGCTGGATGGGGGGGATGATTTGGAGAGACTTTGGATTTGGGATTGTTCTAAAGCAAGGAACTAGATAGATTCGGTTGCAGCGGGGGAGCTTGGATGATTTTCTGATGAGGCAGTGACTACGCTAAGTATGCCTTGAGCTGAGAGATTTTTTGCTTTTTTTGGGATTTTGACCAAAGTTGGCAAACATTCATTCAAAAGCTATGAACAAACAAGCAGACAAAATTTTGGAGCAAGCATGTCAAACACACCAACATCCTAGGAAGCTTTCTACAAGGATGAAATTTTTTATAGCTAGGGAGTCCTCGATATACGCAAGGTACATGAGGCCCATATCCGTAGATGAAACCAAAAAGATGTCACACAGCCGAGAGGAGCGGTAACCCACTTCTCCTCTTTCACTTCTCAAGGGTATAAAGTTCCTTGAGGCTTAGCCCGAGTGACAAAATTTTGATCCCAAGAGAGGTGTCTTTGGATTCACCTCCCGATCTTTATACTCCGTCGAAACGCTGGAGTTGAGGTCGTCCCAAGGGGTGATGAAATCCCCAAGCAGGCCTCCTAAAAAGCTAAGACAAGATTTTGGATCCTAATCTTATGCACCCAAGATGGCCTCGAAAGACGACAAGGGGAGAGAAGACTTGGATGATCTTGGGCTAAAAAGCATGCTTGTTCTTTTACCAACTAATGCTTAAGTTTTCTGATCTAGACTTTGCAAGCACTCATGTTTAAGATACAATGTTTATTCCAACTTGAAGCGCCAAAAAAAGTAAATCGATCGAAGAATGCAAACAATAAGAAGAGTTAGGGTCAAAAAAAGTAAACTCGTGCGCCTAGAGGCCCTCCACGTCAAGTATCGATTAATTTTTTTTAAGGCATTCAAGATTGAGTGTGAGTTTGTTTTAAGCCCAAAACAAAAGTATGTGAGATTCGATTTCAGGCGCGCACCCAGAGGCTCTTCACGTTAGTTGTTGTTCAATTTTAGTGCCCAAACTTGAAGTGTGATCGATTTAATCTAGAGTTTTGATCATTTAAGAATTTTGATAAAGTTAAAGCAAACATTCAAAGATCAAGTGAGTGAGTTAGATTGTGGAACATTTAACACCTTTTTCAAGTAGACCCATCCCCATAAATGGCACTGAGATTGCAACCAATGGTTAATATTTGATGGGTGATTAGAAAAGAGGTGAGTCCAAGGAACTACTCAAATTTATTTTTGCAAATTTGTATTTTAACTTAACAAGGTTTCTTAAATGTCCAAAAATCAAACTTTACCTAGATTGCATGTGGAAAAGATATTTGTTTTGTTCAATTTTTAGAAGCTCCAAATGAAGTGTTTGATATTGCAATGGTTAATTGATCCTTAGAATTCAAGATTGGATTTTTTGTTTTAATCATGCATTCAAGGAAAATTTGATTTTAATCCATGGCATTCAAGAGTGATTTTAGCAACATGCATTCAAAGACAAGTGGTTAAACATTCAAGTGTTTTCTTTTGAGCATTCAAGATTGAGATTTTGTGTGTTGTTTTAAGAACTTTGAAGTGCTTTGTTTTAACCTTAGATCATTCAAGATTTTTTTTTGGACTCAAAAGTGAAAATGACTCTTTGGACTTTGGTTTTCATTCAAGATTTTGTGTTCTAGTTTGCATGTTTTAAGCCCAAAAATGATATTCCTAAATTGTTTTGATGCATGAAAAACCTAAGAAACATTCAAGATTTTGCAATAAGACATTTGTTTGGAACAAATAACAAAGATTTTAGGACAATTTTTGGCAACCATTTAGGACTCTTAGTTTTCATGAGATTTTTTAAAAGAACTTTAGTGTGCACTTAGTGTTGATTTTGAACCTTTTGAATGGAAACTTGAAGTTCTTTTTAAATTCCCAAAAATGAAGTGTTCCTAATTTTGCATGAATGCATCTAAAACCTTGATTTTGCAAGGATGCAAATGATTAGATTGGTTTAGTTTCACTTGTTAAAAGATTTTTTCTTTTTTGCAAATTTGTAATTTTTCAATGGATTTAAGTATGATTTGGGGGTTCATTTTAAGCACTAAAAAGAAGTGTGTATGATTTTGCTTCCTTTAAAAAAAAATGGCCAAGATCTCCCACAAGAAGAAGAAGAAGAAGTAGATGGAATAAGAAGAATATAGACAAGAAGAGGAAGAATAATTTCAAGTTCTTTGTTCACCTATAAGCTTGAAAAATCTGCAAACACTATGAGATAGATTATGAGTTCCTTTGTCTTCTTCATGCTCATGTGGACCTACAAAACCAATTTATACAATTCTACCAATCACAAAACCAAGAAAAATTAGCCAAAATCAGCAAATAACATACAAAACTTGACTAAAAAAGCTAATGAAGATGACCCATGCGGGGTCCCACCGGGCGTGCCAAAATGTATATGAGCAATGTTAGTATGCTAATAGAAACCAAATTTAAATAAAGCTTCTACAAACTAAACAAAATTCATAAACTTCAAGATAGACTAAGATGAGCTCTCAATTGAGAATATGAGCCATTAATGGACTCTCTCAATGAGAAGCTCTCTTGTTGAGTGGCTTTGTCTAAATAGATAGGATGTATGCTCAATATGCTTCCAAAGGCTTCAATGGATGATTGTGGATTTTTGGTGTGGATAGATGGCTTTAGTATGGATTTGGCTCTCAAAATAGCATTATAACTTTACTTCATGGATTGTGTTATTTTGTAAAGGGGAAGGATCCAATTTATAGGCAAGAGGCTTGAGGGATTGAGGGCTAAGATGCAAGGATGGGAAAAAGCTTATGGAAGGCTCAGATTGCATGAGAGGAGAGCACATGGATTGTGCTTCCTTATAGCCAATCAAGGAGTGACACATGTCACATGGTGAGAGGATGAAGGAAAGGGCAAGGATGAGTCAACAAAGGAGGCTCAAGAGATAAAATCTTCATAAAGACCCTCATAATGACTTGTAAGAGCAATAAAAGGGCTTGTAAGAGTCATTTATGACCTAGTGGACTTCATAAAGTTTTATGGTTGAGATATTTTGAGGGTGATGAGAGCAAATTCGACTTGGAATTGATTAGGAAGGTTTTAAGCTTGCTTAGGCTTGTGCAAATGATTAGAGGATGGATTAGGATGGTTTAGGATTAGCTTAGGGATAGGCAAGTGGATGGCATTTAATGAGGGTGGGTGAAGGAGGAGATATTTGTTAACTTTGGCTTGGGTTAGTAAGTCTTAATCCATGTTTAGGGAATGTGACAAGGTTAGGAGGGGATTAGGATTAGTTTTAAAGACATCTTCTAGAAGAGTCTAGACTTTGGATGAGGATAAAGACTTTCTAGAATAGTCTAGAATTTCCTAGGATGAGGATAAAGACTTTCTAGAAGAGTCTAGAACTTCTTAGGATGAGGATAAATTAGATTTTTAGGAAATAAATAAAGTTTTATTTATTTCAAGGGTTTGGGTTGAGGAGATATCTATTAAAACTTTTTTAATAAACATGAGGATTAATATTTAATCTTAATTAAATATTTTGAGTTGGGATTAGGGGTAGGAAATGATGGGATTAGCCTTTAATCAAAATTAAAGAAGGATTAGAAGATTTTGGAAGAGGTTATTGGTCATAAGGAAATTGGCCAACTTTTGGGAAAAAAATAAATTTTTTATTTATTTTAAGATTTTTGGTCAATTTATTAATTAAATAATTAATAAATAAGGAAATAATGTTTAAATAAGATTTAAACATTTTTGGGAGGGATTCCTTAATTAAATATTTTTAATTAAGATAAAAGGATTTAATGGCATAAAAATTAATTAATTAATTAATAAATGATGATGTCATCGGGAATTTTTTAGAAAATAAAAATACTTTATTTTCTAAAGGATTTTTAGGTGTCTACACCGGCAGTCACGTCATATAATGTGTGTCATTTTTTTTTTAAACGTTTGCCATATTTGTTTTGGCATTAATCAAATTTGATTAATTCGATTTTGTTAAATGATAAAATAATATATATATATATATTCATATATGTATTTATATGTATATATTTTAATAAACATATATATAAGTATGTATATAATATGTAAATACAATTATATGTTTTATAATTGTAAATCAATAATTGATTTATATCAAGTCTCATGAATAAAAATTAATTGTTCTATTAAGTATATTCAATATTGAATTGGTGGGGGACATTTGGATTAAAATCATAATTAAAGAATGGATTTGTATTCATGTATAAATGTTCTTTCAAATTCGTTTTCTAAACTTGGAAACATAAACTGAGACTTTTGCATTTAAATTCAAATGGTGAATTTGACAAAACCAAAACATGTGTTTGCATTGTGTATTCTTTATGCTATTGTTTTGGGTTTTGGGTTGACTAGTGTTGACCAGTATAGGACATCTACCAGAGGCTTGGGGGTTATGTGATTGTGATGTCATGATGATGTTTTAATCTCAATCTTTATAAACCCAACCATGGTTATGTGATGGAATGCTCTATGTATTGTTTGTAATTACTGATCGTTATAGTTGAGATTCTTATGTATGAGACACTTGACTTAACCATTATTTTTGGTCATCGATCAGTTATCCTTGGTCATTTTCTAGTCGCCATGATGGGACTATGATGTGGATTTATTCTTGATGATGTCATGATGTGACATGTTTGACTCAACCATTTTTGGAGTCTTCGATTAGTTTGATTGAGATATATTTTGATTATTGAGAACCATTGGATACTTTGATTATCACTGATACTTCAGTTGCCAATAGAGAGCTACTGTGTTCATAATTTTCTATGGATGTTTGCTCATGGAGAATTGATGCTTTTATGCATATTTGATGATTTTATGGATTACCTTTTGTGATTTTGAGATTTATGAGTCCATGAGCATTAGGGTAGGATATCTGCATGTAGCGACGAGAAGTGGCTTGCAATGGGGGTCGGGGCCCTAAGAGGCTGCCAAGGTAACTCATTGTAAGTTGGATTAATAAGTGATAACATTCACACCTAATACTAACTGAATGAACCTAAAAAGATAAGTGTTTTGTTCTTGCCCATGCCTTGAGTGCTTGTATAGGCTAGGATGGGAGTAGTGAGATGCATGGTTGCGACCTTGCATTCTGTAGTATGCCTCGTCAGTATGAGAGGATACTAGTGGCCGCATGAAATCAGTATGGACCCATGGAGTTTAGCTAACTGCCAGGGTAACTTGTACATGATAATTGTGATGACACTTTCCCGCTTGCATAGTAGGTTCCTACATGTCATTGTGTGTCTCTAGGAATTAGATGTCAAATTTTGTGTTTGGAACCTTTGAGTTAGTATACTTTTAGGATTCCTGGACTTATAGAGATTTACGCTATGTGATTTTGATAGCCTATTTGGGACTTGAGATTATCTCCTCAGCATAGTGGGAGTGGACCACTTAGGTACCACGCGGTCGAGTGGTAGTGTATTTTCCACTCTTATCATTTTGAGATTTATTGAGACATCGTGGTTGTTGCATCCTTCATGATGGTGGATATGTATCCCTTTTCATTGATTATTAGCATATGTTAGATGATGTTATCTTCTGCTTTTATTTGCATGTTAGATTACTTTCTACATATGATGTATATATTAGGAGTGACATTCCTACTATGTAATACCGATGATCTCTTCGATGATTTGGAATGTTACGCACGGAGGGATGGCTAGGATCCACGATGGTCTAATGATGCTATTAATGGTTGGGAGGAACTGTACACTTAGTTTATTATGTTTTAATCTTTATGTTGGATGTATATGTCTTCTATGATGATGTATCATGTGTACCATGTGATTATCTTTACTTTTGTGTATCATGGATTAGAATAGGAAGATGTACCTTATTCTATGTATGTATATTCTTTTGAGCTTATCATACCCTGTGACGTGTACAGTGGATGATTGAGCATTTTGAAATGCAATGTATAAACATTGGACTTATGATTATTGTTTCATATGGATATTGTACTAAATGGATTCATTTTTCTAGATGTAATTCAACGTTAAGGGATCTTTAAGAATGTAATCTATTATGTATGTTATGTTTATTTTTAGATGGACATTACTATTCCTTTTGTTATTGTGCATTAGTTATATGTGGTATTTACTTTCATGGGAAAAAAAAATGCTACTAAACTTAGTGAAATTTTAGGTTAATTCTTTGGATCCCTTGGTGGGGCATTCCATTTGGTATCAGAGCCTAAGTTTCTACATTGGGAGCTCTGGGTATTTTGGAACAACTGGAACTTTGAACCATTAAGTGTATCTATTCAACTTGAAACTAAGTCAATTGAAACAGAACTTGAACTGTTACTTGAATATTTTTCATACTTCAACACTTAGTTTCAAAACTAGAAATTTTTACTTAAACCTAAACATAGAACTAAACTTAGTACGTTGTACTGTTGTAGGATGGTATCTGGGACTAGGTCTTTTGTTAGAGGTCGTGGTAGAGGTTGTGGTAGAGGCTATGGTCATGGCAGAGCTATCAGTGCCCATGAGTCTGCCCATGAGGGATTAGCTCATGTAGAGAGCAGGGAAGAGCACTCTAGTAGGCAGCAGGAAGAGAGTCGTAGAGAGGACCAAGCTGAGTTTGAAGAGGTTGGTTTGAGGAAGATGATACAGACTATTCTAGAACATCTACCTCCTATTCAAGAACAGCCCAAAGTGCATCAAATAGAACAAGAGCATAGACCCAGATCTAGAAGTCCTCGAAAGGATCGTCAGAGGTCCATTATGTCCACTCAGATGAAGGATCTTTCAAGATCCAAGGTTAAGCCTTTCAATGGGCAAGGTTCTGGTTATGTGGCCGAGTAGTGGCTTATTTCTCTTGACAAGATTTTTTCCATGCAAGAGTTTGACAGAAATGTTAAGGCAAGATTTGCGATCACTAATCTAGAGAATTTTGGGGCCACTTGGTGGACGATAGAGGAGAAGAATTTGGGAATCGATATGAGTAGTGTTACATGGGAGTTATTCCTAGAAATTTTTCATGAACGATTCCTACCAGAGGAATGGAAACAGCAAAGGGCTGATTAATTTCATAAGCTCAAAAAGTATACTTTGTCAGTGACCGAGTATGAGTGTAAGTTTTATGAGCTCATGTCTTTTTCAGGATTCAGTGAAAATTCAGCCTAGTTGACACAACACTTTATTAGGGGTTTGAATAACTGTATTATTGGGGGAGTTAAGGTGTTTTAGCCAAAAACCCTCAAGGATGTGGTACATTGAGCTATCCTTGTTGAGCAAAGTGTCAACTTGGTCAAGGTGGTTTTGTAGGAGCGCCAGCAGCATTAGGATCTAAAAGCAACTACAATTCAGGTGGTAACAAGAAGTTTTATTTCTCTAAGGGGAAACAGTATCAGCAACAGTCTTAGCAGACATAGCAACAAAAGGGCTCAAATTCTCAGGCTCAAGGTAGTGGCAAAGGTTCTAACACCAAGAACAACCGCAATGCTCAACGCAATAAATAGAATCAGTCCAATCAGCTAGCTTAGAGTAGCCAATCTTTTGTGAGTAGGAACAGTCGTCAGCAATCAAATGTAACACCTTTGGGAAGAGGTTTCGACAGAAATACAGAATGTTTTTCATGTGGTCAGATTGGACATTATGCAACTCAATGTCCTTGGTGAGGACCTTAATTTTCAGGACCTAGACCTACAGTTTCAGAGCCTACAGTTGGTGATGTAGGTAGAGCTCATAGAGTTTTTGCAGCAATTGATCAGTGTTAGGCAGATCATCAAGGAACAGTGGTTGAGACCATAGGTGCTATTAGAGGAATATCTCTTTCAGTATTGTTTGATTCAAGAGCTACAGATTCATTTATTTCACCATCTATAGTTTCTAAGTGTAAGCTGGATGCGGTGAAGCAAGATCGTGTTTGGCAAGTGGAACTAGCCTCAAGCATTAAGGTCTCCACATATTCTATAGTTCATAAGTGCGGGCTTAGCTTAGGAAGCTTTGATACGGCAGTGGATCTTTGAGTCATACCCCTTGGTTCCTATGATGTGGTTTTAGGCATGGACGTGCTTGGATCTCATAGAGCCAGTATAGATTGTAGGAAGAAGATTATTATGTGCCAAGATGACCAAGGGAATGATGTGCAGATAGTTGGGATACCGAGGCCTATATCTCTGCGGATGATTTTTGCTATGCAATTGAAGCGAAGTTTTCGTAAGGGATGTCAGATATTTGTTGTTATGGTAAATGATCTTGATGAGGAAGATTCCATGAGGAAGACTTTGGATCACCCGATTTTGCAGGAGTACGCAGATGTTTTTCCAAGTGAGATTCCAGACATGCCTCCAAAGAGGGATATCGACTTTAGTATTGATCTAATTCCTGGAGCAGAGCCTATCTCTAAAGCTCCTTATCGCATGATGACATAGGAATTGGGTGAGCTACATCTTCAGCTAGAGGAACTTTTGGCCAGAGGAACTTCTGGCCAAAGGGAGCATTCGACCTAGTGTATCACCATGGGGAGCTCCAGTGCTCTTTGTGAAGAAGAAAGATGGTTCTTTGCGCCTTTGTATCAACTACAGATAGTTGAATAAGGTGACTATCAAGAACAGGTATCCTTTACCTAGAATTGATGACTTATTCGATCAGATGAAGGGAGCTACAATATTCTCCAAGATTGATCTTAAGTCAGGATACCACCAGCTTCGCATTAAGGAAGAAGCTATTCACAAGACCGTATTTTGAACGCGTTATGGGCATTATGAGTTCACAATGGTACCCTTTGGGTTGACTAATGCTCCATCAGTTTTCATGAGTTTGATGAATGGTGTGTTCTGATCTTATCTGGATAGATTTTTACTCATGTTTCTTGATGACATATTGATATATTTTAGGACTCAGAAGGAGCATGAGGAACACCTGCGGTTGGTTTTGTAATGTTTGAAGGACAATTAGCTTTATGCCAATGCAGCTAAGTGCAAATTCTTCAAATTAGAGATTCAGTATTTAGGGCATGTTATTTTAGGTGATGGTATTTTAGTAGATCCTGCAAAGATTCAGGTGATAATAGATTGGCCTACACTGACTAATGTGTCAGAGATTCGTAGTTTCATGGGTTAAGCCGGTTATTATTGCAGATTTGTCCAGAACTTCTCTAAGATAGCACATCCTATCACTTCTCTTTAGAGGAAATGAAAGAAGTTCGTGTGGATGGAGAAATGTGAGGAAGCTTTTTAGAAACTCAAGGAGCTTTTGACCAATGCACCGATTCTAGTTGTACCTGATCCAGAAGGTGATTTCATGGTATGTACAGATGCTTCTCTTGAAGGGATTGGGGTAGTGTTGATGCAGAATGGACAAGTGATTGCATATGAATCACGCAAGCTCAAGGATCATGAGTTAAATTACCCTACACATGATCTTGAGTTAGCAACAGTAGTTCATGCTTTGACTAGATGGAGACATTTCTTGTTGGGACATAGATTTTAGCTACACAGCGATCATTGTAGTCTTCAGTACATTTTTACTCAGCCTAATTTGAATGCTCGCCAGAGGTGATGGATGGAGTTTCTATGTGAGTATGATTTTGAGGTTAAGTACATTCAGGGTAAGGAGAATGTGGTGGTGGATGCTTTGAGTCGTAGGAGACATGTGGTATCATCGATGACCCTTAGTGTGGATTTGAGGAGTCAAATTCTTCAGGCACTTCCTACAGATTCTTGGTATCAAGAAATGTGCAGAGAGATTGATTCAGGAAGATCTCTGGAAGGAAAGTTTGTAGGTTACGTTTGAGAGTCAGATGGTCTTTTGAGACATTTGGGGAGGATATATGTGCCATTTTTAGATGAGCTTCGCACCTTGATACTGGCAGAAGCCCATCGTACACCTTACTCAACACATCAAGGTGTCAAGAAGATGCATGCTGATTTGAGACATTTTTTCTTTTGGTCTGGGATGAAGCGAGATATTGCTGATTTTGTGGCTAGGTGCCTTGAGTGTCAGAGAGTTAAGGCAAAACATTAGCACCCAGCTGGAATTTTGCAGCCTAATCTCATTCCTTCTTGGAAGTGAGATATCATCTCCATGGATTTCATTATAGGATTACCTATGAATTTTTGGTGTCATGATGCTATCATGGTCACCGTTCATCGATTAACTAAGGTGGCACATTTTTCACTGATTAGGTCATCCTACACAACAGCTTCTGTAGCTAATGTCTTTATGCGTGATATTGTGAGATTACATGGTATTCTTAAGAAGATCATTTCTAACAGGGATCTTGTATTCACATCTGCATTTTGGACATTGTTGCAGCATGAACTTGGAGTGTAGTTAAACTTCAGTTTGGCATATCATCCAGAGACTGATGGTTAGACAGAGAGGGTGAATTAGGTTTTGGAGGATATGTTACGGATGTATGTGATGGATAGGCAGACACATTGGGAGGATTATCTCTACCTAGTGGAGTTTGCTTACAACAACGGGTATCATAGTTCTATTGGCATGGCACCATTTCAGGCATTATATGGATGTCCTTGTCATACACCATTGAGTTGGGATAGTCTTGAGGATCGCATCCTATTGGGTCCTGAGATGCTTCGTGATATGGAGCAACAGGTAGTGCATATCCATGAGCACTTGACTACGACACATGATAGGCAGAAGAAGTATGTCGATGCTCATAGGACTGATAAGCAGTTTGCTATGGGAGATAAGGTTTTCTTGAGAGTGTGACCGCGAAAGAGTCCAATTTGGTACAGAAAGGGTTCTAAGCTAGCACCTCGCCTTGTGGGACCATTCAAGATTCTAGAGAGGATTGGCCCGGTTGCTTACCGCCTTGCTCTACCGCCCGGCCTAGCTCGCATTCATGATGTTTTCCATGTTTTAGTGCTTCGAAAATATATTCCTAATATTTTACATGTTCTTGATTGGAATGCATTGCAGGTAGAGGATGGGCAGCTAGCTTTGAAGCCGGTCCATTTTATAGAGCAGCGGGAGTTGACCCTCCGGGGTCGAACCATCAAGCAAATAAGGGTCCAATGGGACCCTACTGATGATTCTTCAGCTACTTGGGAGGATGCACCTAGATTAAGGGAGTTATATCCCTACTTATTTGTAGGCTTCCAGGAGTAAGCCTAACCCAAGGGGGGGTAGATGTAGTGCCTACCCTTGTTCACATCTTTTCTG